>JAHDVE020010950.1:0-36273 GCA_022606495.2 Halesus radiatus
ATATCAATTGTGTTTATTTTAATAGATTCAGATAAATTCAGATGATATTGTCATAAACTATGTAAGCGACAATTTTGAATAAGGAGATAATACAACAAAAATATCATTTTCTTCAACTCGTTACCATTCCTGATATTTTCTTTATAGAATTTTCACATTTTACGGATGCATTGATTTTTATTATTATGGTTTGCTAATTAATATATATTTAAATGCCAATACATTTTTTCACAAACTGGTCGGCGTCTATTTTTTCTATTCTTTTTAGGATACAAATATAATATTTATATAAAAAAGTAGATATATAAATAAAATAAAAAAAACATAATTATTTTTTCATCGTATGGCAGACTCGAAAGTGCACCCGGGAAAGACGATCACTACACGCAAACCCACCTAAATCGAAAACTAATAATCTATCCTAAACGACACACTGCTCCAGTTTGATCTCATCAGTGAGGCCCGAATCATTTAAAGAATTGTACGACCTTCTCAGAAGAGTGCCAAGCAGCAAGTGTTGAATGGGTACGTGAGTCTCGTCAAAACTCTGCACTCCAAACTAGACATGATACAGACCGAACTCAGCGAACGAGTCGTGGAAAGAAACGATCCTTCGTTCCGAAACAATCGAAGCATGTCAGTCGGTTCATTGGGCAGCAAAATGCCGGAGTGGAAAAAAGGAATTAGAACAATCGAGAGCAAATATTATGAGGTAAAAAAAGAAAGACAAATATTCTACATATAGTGTATTATTTTTATTTAAACGATCAATGCCGGATAATCGAACTACGATGTATGTGTTAATTTATTTAATCCATATTGGCGTACTCTGTAATGTTATTTAATTTTTATTCTAGATATTTGTAGATGGAAACTTTAAATATCTAAAAAAGGTATGCAACCTTTTGGACCTTGACTACAACCTTGAAATCATGGATATTGAGGGTTGGGCTCATTAGTGTTTGCGGAATAAGTCTGACGAGAAGTCATGCTGCTGACTCTTTAACTTTTTCAAATAATAATAATAATATTAACGATAATAGTGAGATGACTGATGAAATACATACCATTATTGATGAGGATTTATTAATAGAGCTAATATGCTTTAGAATATGTTTACCAATATTATATAGATATAGATGTATATATAGATATAGGTATATCTATTATATCTATACAAATCACTAATGTTCGATAAATAATACAATTTCAGTATCAATCAATATTCTTAAGGCTTATGTTTTCTCCTAAAAAACTACATAATATTGATTTATTAATTTATAATTATAAAAAAACGATAGATATATTTCTTTGAGTATATTCTTTCCCTAACACAAAAATCCAGGAATACTTTTTGAGGAGACATTCAAATTTAAAAATTTGCCTTCCCTGCAAGAGTTATCGAGCATTCTAAACTATTTGAAGATTTGAGTTGGCAATATGTGATAATATGTACTGCCTTAGTGATCTTCACAAATTAAAAAATGGTGAATTTGAGTTTGCACTTTTTCTAAACGATTAAGTGTCTTGTTCTCTTATCCCCAGACAAAACTAACACACTGGATAGTTCATAATGAACTTTTTTTAGAACTAGAAGATTAAAAGCAGTGAACAAATAAATATTTATATTTATAATGATGATTCGAATATTGTTGTTGATAACGAGTGCGAAATTATAATAAGGATTTGCTAAAATACTTTTTTTTAAATATTTGAAGGGAATCAACATTTTATATGGACCAATTGACATAAATTTCAATGGTAAGCACTCATAACATCTGTTGAGAAATTTATGATTTTTTTAGCACACAAAACACACCCACTTCTTTGACTTCCTCAAAATAAAGAACTATTCAATACTTTTGCATATTTAAAAAAAATTAAGTTTTAATATAAAACATATTTTGAATTAACAAAGATAGTTGAATAATTATTTTTATTTAGTTTTTAACACATTATGGAGTCTAAATAATAACTTCCTGTTTTACCAGAGTTGCCTCCTTTTCTTTAGATGCCTCCTCCTCTCAAACTCGATCCAACTATTTAAAAATATATCAAAGCCAAAGGCGAAGAATCATTCGGTAAAAATAAAAAATGTGCGTATACTTGACATTGCATATAATATATATTTCTTAACTAACATAATGTTCCAGGCTCTCAAGACGAATAGATGAAAAAAAAACATCAACCAATCGAATAAAAAAAACCCGACCTCGCTTTCGAAGGAGAATCTATTGGAGAATGCCTGAGAATCAATATCACTGATTACTAACCTTGTTTGAGGTGCAAAAATTGGGTGATTCGAAAAGAGATAAAAACTCATCAAGCCTCTCACGGGTCGATAATAATTGATGATTTTCTGTTTCTCGGGGGGGAAGGGTCAGCTACGAATAAAAAGGTAAACCTACCATAAACGAACTATAAATATAAATAACAAAATCCAAATATATCTCAATACATCCCAATATCAACTGTAACTTAATAAAAAAAAAAAAAATAATAATGCCTCGAGTAGGAACTAACTGAAATAATGGGAGTGAAGTATATTTTGAACTGCGCAAATGAAATAGCCAACATGTATTCAGATACCGGTGATTTCATCTATAAGCATTTAGACCTTCTGGATAACTTTGGAGAAAGTATTCGATAGAGATTCGACGCATCGTTCTAGTTCATTGGTATTAATCCAATATTTATTAAATCATCAAAATACATACATAATTATGTACGGATTAAATAGAAAGAGCAAGAGCCGAAGATAGCAGAATATTTGTACATTGCGCAGTCGGCAAGTCTCGATCGGCAACCATCGTGATTGCCTATTTAATGTGGAAAGAGAAGGTGACTTTGAAGGACGCCTACTATCGTGTGAAAGGCAGAAGGCCTGTAATCAGTCCTAACCCAAACTATATCAAGCAACTACTGAGCTACTAAAGATAATTATTCCCGCTTGAAGGCAATTCGCTGAAGGGCTAATAAATAGTCCCTGTTTACAAGTATTTTTGTCGAGACTAATCCTGATTGATTACTTACTTTTCTTTGAGAAGTAGTATGCATATAATATTTAGGTTGACAATATATAATTCCTTAATATTAAATTACTTACTTATTTAAAAAAATATCAGTGTGAAAGTGTGAAAAATATTAAGAATGATGCATTTTAATCAAGTTATTTTAGGAGTGATACATAAGATATTTTTGTATCGATTCTTCATCTGGTTGGAATCTCTTGCTTCCTTGATAAACTATGAAAAAGATACTGCCGCTGTAGTTTGGTCTCTTTTTGTAACGTCTAGTGTCTTTTTTGCGAGCTGTTGTTTTTTGTCCTGAGATTTGTTAATCAAACCTTTAAAAATACCCCTCTTTCTGTTTAGAAATTCTATTGAATTATTGCTAGACTTTTCTCCTGTTTTACGATTTTCTTTTCTTCTCGCTTCATCCAATACTTGAGAATGAGGTGAAATGAATATAGTCGCAAAACTTTATAGTTGAGTAGTAGACCCTACATTGATAGCTGTGCTTCGCAAATAAGTTCTTGGCACTCCCTACCCTCGTCGGGAAGCGCAATGCGTGCATTTCTTACTATTTTAAGAGAGTGTCGTCTCTCTCGTTGTTTTGTAAGGAGTTATATCCTTTAACTTCCGAATACTTATACTTCTTTATGCTCTTTGGACATTATTATTATTATTTTCAAGGCTACTCCAACAATTTCTGTCGAAGACAATGTTGTCCCGAGGTGTACATTATTTTGATTTCCAAACTCCAAACAATGTTTTGGCGGCTTTAGATATTTCCTGGCGAGATTCATGTGGGCTGCAGCGATTGGAGTTTGTGGGAACTATGTGTTCATCAAGGGTGTCCCATGCACTGAGCGTGAAGTCGGTATTATCGAGTGGATAGTGCAATGGTTTGCGAGACCGCGGCCCTAAGGTTGTCCGATTCGTATTTGGTGTAATGTGCATATTTTTATGTTATATATACATCTATAAATGTGCAATATATTTTAAAGTTTAATAAATTATTCTCCCCTTTGGTGATTTATAATAATAAACAGATGAAGCAAACAATAATAATAATAATAATAATAATGGATTATTAAAAGTTTCTCTGTATCATTGGAAAAAATATAACAATCAAGTAGCAATAATTATTAAGTTCAACGTTGTTCATTTAATAATTTAAAAAATAATTTTAACAGTAATAATACGACCTATTTATTTTATTTATTTATTTATTTTATTTATTTATTTTAAAAAAAATTATCATTTAATTCAATAAGGATTTAATATACTTAAATTATTGTACATAAAATTATATCAAAAACTCTATATAAAAAAATAGTATACTCCAACTCAAACTTAATTTGCCTTTAACAAGAATGCAGAAGAGCATAGTAAAGAAAAAACCAAGTCTGCATGCAGAAGACGTCGAGGATTATATGAAAATATTCTAAGAAAGATGCAATAACATCAGTTTCTTCTCCAAACTGTTTTTACGACCCATGGAAATTACTCTAGACAAAGATAAATAAGGACTCTTTGAGGTCACCCGCAATTCAACATCCACAGATAAGACAGGTATTCCAAAGCCAATCGTACATCCTTAAAGATAAGCAAGTTCATCAAGTACATCAAGTACATCCCAACCATCTCAAATGAAAATGAGTTTTAACTCTAAATCAAAAGGTCTTACTGCTCCTCCTCCGTCTGTTTTGGAAGGGAAATCGCTCCTGCATATGTATACTGCAAATAGTAAAAGACGTATCAAAGTAGCCATTTGTGTGTGCGTATATTCGGAATAGGTGGAAATGCTAAAAAGGACGATGTCTGGAATCAATAGCAACTATCTGAAATTCCTCGAGGCAGGGATAACCCCAGAATAGATTGCAGTTGTTGTGATGTTTGACGGGATCGAAAAAGTGTCGAAGAGTGTGGAATGTTTTTTCGACAATATGGACGAGGAAAGTAATTTTAAATGGAAGACCTATGGAAAGACACTGGCCGAAGTTAAAGAATAAGGTATATCGGGGCTGATCGAGGATTAGTATATAAATATCTATTCAAAGAAGGAACTGGACGACCTCAAAAGAACTTTATTTCCTTAACAGAAAAAATAGTATTTTAGACATCTATAACTACTTAAAAAGGTGGAGAAATTAATGTAGCAAAAAGGACTCACTTATGAAGATCTCCCGATCGAAGTTCAGAATGAATACGTTAACGCTTTGAGATTGGAGCATAGTCGCATGCTTTACAGTTTTTAAGGGGCCGACTAAAAGAAGCCTAGTGTTTAGAATATATTACAGTTCTTTCAGCCGATCGAATTCGATCAACTGAAGGACAAATGCGTGAAAACTGCTTTGACAGAAGTGCATGAACTCACTCTTCGTTACTTTGAGTCCCGCAAAAATACTGGCCTTCTATACTCCTATCGTTATGATCTTAATGACTTTGTCACTGGAAGTATTAATGAGCCCATCTTGAGTAGTGAAGACACTTCTTTATTGAACTAAACATCAAATTTAGGGGTAATAAACAAGAAAAAGAAGAACAACGAAAGTTTTTCAACCTCCACTCAACTTGGAAAAATTGAATACTTATGGTCATCAGTCAGTAAAAATATAAGACCCTATATGTTTATGTGTGTCAAGTATACAAATGCAGGAAAACTATCTAGTCAGAACTGGTTTTTCAGAGGATTTTGTAAACAGTTTCAGTGTTAAGTAGCAATATTATTAGATGTCGGACTCAAACCGTAAGGTTCAGCACTCTTCAAATTCTATAGTCACTTGCGACAGAACGCCAATTGCGGTGGAGTATGTGGATATATGGGGCTTGCGATAGAAAGACCGTTTAACGACCTTGGCTATTATAAAGAACACATACAATTGGATGGTTTAACAAAGTTCTCACAATTTTTCTTCGATATCCAAAAAGCACAAAGATTCGAATATCATTTTTCTCATATGCTTGACAAACCCTTCGAATCATTTTTCGGATTCATTAACGTATTGCCTGGGGCGTTTTCGGGCTACAATATGGATAAACTGTTCACAAATAACTAAATCCTTACTGATTACTTCTAATCCATCAACCAGCCAAGATAAGAACAATACTTTAAAGTATAGAGCAATGACTCGATCTGGTCGCTTTTGCTCAGCGTTATCTTCCCAAGAACTTGGATTGAAAGATATAAGAAGAGCGAGTCAAGTTCAGATGAGGACAAAAGGAAAAGTCCCTACGCCTCGATGAAATAGAGGAATGTATCATTGGCGGAAGATAGAATCCTTTGTTTGGGGATTCACCTAAAAAAGATGACCATGGCCTTTCTCCCAGACGCATGGGCCACTGTCGACTCCGTAACGGATCTGCAGCACCTCATGGCCCAGCGCAGGAGATGGATCAACGGCAGCTACTTCGCTTTTGAGCAAGTCCTTGAAAAGTCATAAATCTGTTCTTCCAATATCGGTTTCGCCCTAGAAATGAGTTACTATATGTTCAATTCAATATTCGCCTATATTTCCATCGCCCTCTTCTTCATCACCCTCGAAATGACTGCCAATGCTTTCTTGAGCGATGTAGTGCTGCCGATCCTCTTCAGGGCCTTCAATGTGTAATCAGAGCTATAGCTCTCCCACAATAAAATCCTATTCTTCAATGCTCTTTCCCTCGCCAAGGGAATCCCCCATATAATCAGCTTCTGCTACATAATGATGGTGGGGAGTTTAATATTTCTAAGCCTGAACCTTGACCAGACTGACAAGAAATTCGAGAGAATCTATAACAAACTCTGCAGTCTCCTTGGGTGGTATTCGATCCTTATGTATGTCATGCTTTTCATCTCAATATTTAGTTTCGAGTCCTTCCTCACCGTAAAGTCCTCCAGCCTTATCAGCAATTAGTCCTTAAAGGTGATTATCTGCGTTATTTTGGGTTTACAAGCATTACCGCCTCTTTTTTTCTTCCTCTTTGTAAAGTTGGAGTTCAAATATATTTGGGAAGTTATAAACTCCGCTATCAGTTACATCTTTTACTCAGCTTCTTACATCCATATTCTAAACATCTTTGCAGTCTGTAGAGTGGACGATGTGTCTTGGGGAACCAAAGGACTTACCAATAACTCCAAGGAGGAAAAGAGCAAACTTCAAGAGGCTTGGGAGACCGAAAAGTATATATTCGTTGGCAGATTTGTGACCTGGAATGTACTTGCTGGAATCATCCTCAAGGTGCTTGTCTCAGAGCCCGAGACAAAGCAAGGAGTGATCGTCGTGCTTTCTCTACTGATCGGGGTGTCCCTCGCCTTCCGATTGATCTTGGCGATGGCTTACCTTATTAAGTATAAATTCTGTTCGTTGTTCAATTCTAGTATATCTGAGGACCGAACTAGAAGTTCGGAATGCTACATTGACAATTTTTACAAGCATTGGGAGGAAGAACTGATCCAATAAACCCTGGTCGCCAAAAAATAGGCTCTAGAAGAAGAACTCAAAGATGTTAAGAATTGGATGTTTAGTTTCATCAAGAAAAATAAGCAGGAAGGATCCGCAAAGAATCCGATTCCTCGAAAAAAAACTGATAGATTTCAAAGAAATGTTTTTTTGCATGCAAATAATATACCTATTATCAAGGAAGAGGAAAATGAAGGGAGTGCGAACAAAAAGCCGACTGTTAAAATCACTGATAATAAGGGAAACGCCATAGCTTCTAATTCAGAGGGAGAATCGCCAGCAAAACTAATCTCGAATAAAGGAGTAAAACTATAGCCGATAGAACCCAGACCACAGATTAAGGAGAATAATGAAGCCTAAAAGTCGGACTTTGACATAATGAAAATTGCTGAGGGATAAAGAAAAGAAAAAAGAAAAGAAACAAAAACTTTCAAAAAATATTGATTTATCATCAGCATTTTTTATGGCAAATATTTTTTTGTTCTCTCTGGAAATATATCTGTTTTTGGAAAAAAATATTTTTTAATTTAATCTAAATCTTTTGAAGGAGGGTATCTTTTTAAAAAATAAAATAAATAATAAAATTATGAAGAAGAAAACGCCATGTCTCGCGTTATAGGTCCTGACATTTTCCCAGTGCTAACACTTAACACATAACCCATATTAAATCCTTATATTGATGCTGCATTTTGCATCAATCCGAATTTGATTTTCCTATCTATAATAACTTTTATCACAATTTATTTCAACTGTTTTGAGTAACGTTATTGGATCAATTTTATGAAATGGGTAATGCTCCGTATAGCTTTTGTAATTATCTTCTCATTAATATCATCCTTATGGAAAAAGGACAATCATATAAATGATGAATAAATATTTTATTAAAGGTTATTTTTGGGCAAAAAAATATATAACTTATATATTTTTCAAGCTATATATATTGTATAATATAAATAACAATGTATTTTTTTTTTTTAATTTTGTTGCATTTTTACATACTCGAATTTATTCATAGGAAATATGTTTATATTTTTATTTTTTTCATTTCAAAAACTTATTTTAGACACCTCTTCGTGAAAGATTTAAAGGATCAGCTATATGAATTTTAGGTCGATAATAAATTAAAAGATATATTTTTCATTTGATACTCAAGAATAGTAATTTTTAATAAATAAATTGAACTAGTTACATTTTATTAATACTTTTTTCTATTTTCTATTTTCGAATTTCATTATTTTTATTTCGGATGTTCATGGATATATTCAAGTTCTTATATATTTCTCAAATATTTATATCTAAATATGTTCTATATTTATGTTAAATATTTAATATAAACATAATATTGATTTATCAATAAAAACAGAAACGGTACTTTTCTAGCTTCTACAAACAAAACACGAATGAAACAAACCGTACAACGACAAATTGCCAACACTTGCTTCTGGTCTCCAGGTAAAAAATAATATAAACATCGAAAAACAACATGATTCTATGAATACCAATATTATAAACAAAACAAGTTTTAGACTCATCAAAGATGGCTTTAATTATAATAACCTTCCAAGCTTTGCAAGATATCAGCTGGCTTTTTCCTAATAGCAGCCAGGATATCGGAACAACAGTTTTACAAGCCTTTAACGGGTTCGAGATGATTAACACCTCCAACTTCAACTTCTTTGGTCTTATGGTCGGTAACATATTTTTCGTCTATTATTATGGTAAATCGTATAATGTTGATACAGCTTTGAAGAAAATTTTTGCAATTGGCCAACCACCATATTTATTTTTTATATAAAATATAATTTTTCATCAGTTATAATTTTTAAACATATTTAGGCCTCATATTGACCATAAGTATCTCCACAACATTTTTTCTACTACGTCATGCCTCGTTCTACGTTTTGATTGCCTCCTTCATCAAGCTTGTTCCCATTCTGATTCCTCTTGCATTTTATCAGATCTCTGTCCTCATCATTACGTAGAGATCACTACTGACTTTATTTCTCCTTACGATATCTCTTGTCTTTGCCTTGGCCTTGGGGTTAGTGGCAAGTTTCGCCTTCAAGGAAGGATATAATAAGCATACAGCGAAGATCGACTATACGTTAGGGTTGACCAGAGTCACAAGGTACTTTGTGAATACGATACTATTGGGTTTCATGCAGAGCTTATCTACCGATTCTTCCCATACTAATTATAGAACTACCTACAAAATAGCCAACCTGCTTTTTAGCGTCATGGAGATTGTGTATTCCTCTTGGAGTTTTGAGTACCTGAAGCTTTAATGCTAGTACTATACGTTCCTCGGTAGAAACGCCTATCTGCTCGGAGCGACTTTGATTGCGTGGCTTGAGGTAACTGAAACTATTGCAGAAAACTCAATAGTTAGCTTTGTACTCGTGGTGATACTTCTGACTATGCATTTATCTGGCTTTGCTGCGAAGCTATTCCTTATTAAATATAACAACCTCTTATTAAATTACCAAGCTCTAACCAGCAGCTCAGAATTTATAGTCTTTTCAGAAGTTATGCAAATCACAAAGTTTCATAGGTTTTCATTCACACGAATTTTAGTTCAGAAATGCAAAATCGTAAAGGCCGAATTGCTCTCATCTGAGGCTCTTTTCGATAAATAAGATGGTTTTGAGGATGCCGATCGCTTGTTGAAACAGTACTTAGAGGACAAAATACTGAGCTCCAAATAAATAACGTAAATCAACATCTACTATTCCTATTGGGCTCTGAGGAATTACTACTACCTGCTTGCCTTCAAAAACTTCTCCTTCTTCGGTCGGGAGAGTCCCTGGTGGTTCGATCAGGCCAAGGCTCTGCTAAACTTGGAACTCAAATGCTATTTAGCAAAATCTCGTTAGAAAGGCTACAATGAGGAATATCGAGATGGGGGAGTGGCCTGTTTGAAGAGGAAATAATTGAAAATTTCAGTAAGTGAATTAATCAAAGAATCGGAAGCGGTGAAGAGTTTGGGTTCCAAATGCATGAAACTGATTGACTATACGACAAAACTTGTCAACTGTTGGACCAACAACGTTGTCTTTGAGAAGAACGTGGGCTGCTTGATCAGATAGTTATCAGCAAGGAAATCTAACATTACTCAATTTATAGAAAAGAACCACAGATACTTAGATACTAATGTTGATTTCCTCATCTACGTGTTGGTCTTCCTCACGACATGTTGCGAGCAGAGTTACAGTGCACATGGGCAGCTCTAAAAGTATCTCGAAAAATTTTCCGAAAAACGATCAGTCCTCGAGGTAAGTCATTCGAGATCAGCTGTAATAATTGCTTCTGGAGAGGTCCAAACCCTTGGAATGATTTTTGCTTGCACCCAAGAAGCAGTTAAGCAATTCGGCTTATCAATGGAAAAAATCCAATCTCGAGCCGAGTTTGTCACCCAAATCATTCCTTGTATGATTGCCGATGTTCACAACTCCTATTTGTTGCGATTTCGATAACAAGGAACTTCAAATTTTCTTGGCAAAAACATTGGTGTCTACATTCGAGCCAAAGATAAAATCAAGAAAGGGGTCGCAGTTATAAAACTTATTCCTACATCTGAAGGCCTCAACTATTCGGCGACGATCACTTGCGAAGAATCTCAAGCGGAGTATTTAATTTATGATGATTTGGGCTTCATCCGTCATGGAATTCGCAAATCACAATCCATCTGGAGCTACTTCGATATTCCCGAAGAGGAGCGCAGTAGTTTTAAGGCTCCTTTAAAAAAATCTCACATCTATTAGGGCCAGTAGATTTAAATCGAGCTTATCCAATACCCTGCTACAAGAGCGTTTGTGGGGGTATGCAAAATCAGTAAACTTGATGTCTCTAATATTGATCTCAAGTGCACGATGCCTCTGACCAATAACAACTTATCAGAAAACCCAAATGATAATTTTTCAAGAAAAAGGCTTAAAAAACCCAATTAAGTCCAGGTTAGTGAGTCTAAAAACAAAAATCACGAAAAAGAGAACCATAACTTCATAATGGTCGAGGAGTCGATATGGGAGATTGGGTATCACGACAATTCCACTATAATTTTATTGATAATGTTCATAGTCCTACTAGTGGTTGTGGTTATCGGTATGTTTGTCATATTTTTTTCCACATAATCAAGCATGAGTAAGCTTATATCTATCTCGAAATTTGAAATCCTTGTGGGATCAGGTTTTCGAACCAGAAGCATAGATACGACTTCCGCAATGATCCTAATCGACGCTATCAATCGAGGCGTGTTTAACGACAGCGCGGGTGCAACATATAATATCACGAGCCTTCGAAAATTTATCTCTAATAATTCAAGAACTCGATATTTTCCGATTTTTAAGTTAGCGCAATATAACTTAAGTGTTGCTTCGACTACGGTTCCCAAGTACTTCGTAGAGAATATAGCAGACCTTTCGATGGCAAAATACCCCACGAGTGTATTCAATCCATAACTTAGGTTTTCCTTCGTCCAGACAATGTCCAACCTGAGATCATTTTTCTACGACCTTATGAGTCCCAATTTAGTATTTGCGTCTCCTCTACCACAAGAAGATCTCCAAATGATAACCAAACACCTCTGCAATGATTTTACAGTTGAGATAGACAAATCCATTATTGATGTTATCGTAAAAATGAACATCTAATAGGCAAATTTCGAATTATTCCGCCTCTCTTGGATGAATATAGGTTTCTAGATTCTGATCATATTGGCAATCACCTCTCTTTTGTGTTCTTTATATCAATTCAATGTGAGATATACCAGCCAGTATGAGATGTTGTCCAGCATCGACTCACACCATTTTTACATGAAGTATCGACGACTCATGCTGCTTAGAAAGTGGATCTAACTGCTCGATACGCGAAGCATCGACCGTATTTTCATTCAGCCAGCAGGGAAGGAAATTGACTGTTATATAGAAGGATCGAAGAAATATCGTTTTGGAGATCATCGCACATAAATACTCGATGGGAAAAAAGCGACCCCAGAGACAAATACAAAAAATGCCGTGCGTTATAATCGTCGCATCTTGCAAAAAACTTCTTTTCTTGAGGAAGAATGGCTTTTTCTGCTGACTATGACTGGACTGGCCATTCCAATCATCTACTTTTTCTGGACATGCGCTAAAATTGGTTAATAAAATAGTGTTAATCTCGTTGACTTCTATAGCTTGACTAATACATTACTCAATATGGAAATAAGCAACGCATATGCCATGAACGCTCTGGTGAGCAAACAGACAGGAGCAGACTCGTGGCTTGACTCCCAGCTAAGTATGCCGACAGCTGAGTATTTCTAATATGCTAAATAAATAATATTTCATCGTAAATTTGAGTCGGTCCTAGTTAAAAAGCTAGACTGGTCTTTTGTGTAAAAACTCGTTTACAGCTCCATGTGCAGCAATTCCGACAACCTTTGCCAGAAGGTGATCAGTGGCTCATTGAACTAAAGCTTTATATCGGCAGTTATCGAGTTCTTTACATAAGTTACTTGGCTATATAAGAACATAAATACAAGCCTTATCTCCAAGTCAGACACTTAAGTAAAAATAGTCTAGCTCTATCTGACTTACGAGTTCTATATGAGGGTAATGATGGCAGCAGTGCAGACTGTCATCACTGGTACGATCGAAACATCCTTCGCGGGGCGGAGAAACGACATGTTGCAATATATATGGGGAGGCATGCTACCTCTAATTCTATTCTTTATCTGCTGGAGTGTACATTCTCTGATTTCTCGGTTTAATAAACTGAGGATTGCTAAAAGAGAGTTGCTAAGTATTCTTCCAGTCAATATCATTCTCGACCAGATCTCTTGTTACTTGGAGATCAGTCTACTCAACAGAGGTTGAAAATATATCTTTTAAGCACTAATAAATATTCAAAGGTTTCTTTCTCTTCTTATTTAATGAAATATTCAATTAATTTGTTTTAATTCATTGTCGTATATAGATTATTGTATCTTTGATCTTCTGATATAGCAAACTTGACTATTTATAGTATTAGTAGCTTTATGTGTATCGATATTTGTTAAAAATATTTGCCCTATTCAATAAGCATCGCCTTCACAGTATTAATGTTGAATTAGTTATATTATCCACTATGTTATTAAAAAAAAGGAAAAAAGTAATCATAAAATTAGTAAACAAAATACAATAATTCTGAAAATAACTATTAATATAAGGTTTATTATACCAATTTCTTCTGTAACAAAAATAGAAACACAAATTATTAAGATCATTATTGTATTATGTTTTAGTTAATCCTATCATCGCCTTTGAAAACATAGGAATTTCAATAACGGGTGAAGTGTTTGAAAGGCTTCTCTCGAAAAACCTCGCGACTTCTGAGGGTGCTGATAAACTAAAGTGGCACACAATTCCCCAAGTCGCTCTAATTTTTCAAATGATCTGGTTCTTTGAAGAAATTGTTGTCGGATTTCTTTCTTTTTGAAATCCACTCAGTCTTGATATTCCTGTAGTGCAGTCCATTTGCATTTTTATGAGTCTTATCAACATGATTATTTTATTTTTTGGTCTGAAACATATTCTCTAAATTATTCGGTTGTTTTCTGAACTTGATTCCCCTCGTAGTCGTCGAATAAGGGAAAACCTTATTTTTACTCTTACCGAGTGAAGATTCTTTCAATTTGATTAGATACTCTATGATTGGGCCATAAATTTTTCTTTAGATGAAATAAAATTATATAAAAAATTACATATAATTTTTAAAAAAATACGCTCACTCTAGCTGTGGTAGTTTTTCATTATTTTGTCCATACTTCTCATAAATCGATTATTATACTCCAAGCCGGGCGGGCAGAATTTGTAGTCAGGGGTCGGAGGACACCCTCGTTCAGTCAGATGGTTTTAAGTGAACTCCTTTTTTCGATCAGGACTGTAATATCTATGGGTCTTTACGTGATCAGCGTTGTTGTTTATTGACGACAGCCTTTATATCTCTTCCTGATACTCGCCTTGGGTTTATTCTTTCTGGGATGGTTCAATAATGCAGACCGGATTTACCGCTGGACGGGGGGCAACAAATTTCCAGTAGAATTATAGTTCTTCTTCTCTGAATTATTTGAACAGCTAAGTTATTATGGCACTAATAAATGCCTTCTTTTTAACTTCTTTAGGACTTAGTTATCTCGAGCTATGTGTTCCTTTCTTTGTCAACTTTCTGGGAAGCGAGTCAGAAACATCAGTTTTTTGCCTGGACTTCAACATAATTTATGGTTTATGTTTTTCTTTGTAGTTTGAATAAAAAAAAAGAGTAAATTCTATAAATTATTTAGAATTGAATAGATATAAATAAGTATTAGAGTCTTGTTCGAAAAACTTGTAATTAAGTTCAGAAGTTATTTTTTGTTTGGTAATATAAATTACATACATTTTAAAAAAACAAAAAAACAGTAATTTGTTCTTTATTTTTTTATATTTTACAAAGTTTATTCTTTCTTTTTTTTGGGAAATATTAAATAATACATACATATCTCTACCTATTGTTTAGTTGATCGTAATATTTTTTATTTATTTATCATTTTATAAATTCTTTAATAATAGACACAGTGGAAAAAAATAACTTAAAGTACCAAAGTAGATAAAGTAGGAAAAATAAGTAGAAAACAAAAAAATGCGATAAAATATTATTTTAAAAAATAAAATCGCTTCTAAATAATCATTTAATCTATACATTTTTAAAGTTGACTTGCTAAATATTTTTTAAACAAAAATATCGACATACGAGTGGAATACTAAAGATTTCAAATTGAACAGACATTCAACAAATAAAGCGTAAAATCTATAGATATATATATATAGATAGATAGATACGGAAATGAAGTCTAAATAGATATATATATATATAAATTTATTTGTTCTTCTAAATGATGGTTATTATTTGTTTTGCAATTTTTTTTTAATGATGGATATATGGGCTGTAATCAACACAACCATATGATGGTTGGATTATGTAACCCTGCGTCACATCGTTCAGTGTTTGATGAACTCAATGAGGACGGACGTCATATTGTCACAACCAATCTCTTCATAAGTGCTTTTGGCGAGGAGGTTATCGAGAAGTCCTTCCATTAAGACTTTAGTGTCTTTGGTCTTCTTTCGCTCGTCACTGAGGTGGTCAAGCAGGAGTTGGCTATCGTTTACATATCTTTACCAGATGCCGTCGCATCCCATCACGATAAATTCGTCGTCAGGATGTCTGGCAACCTTGATCACATCGGGGTGGCACGTTATCATCTGCTCTTTGTACCCAAGGTTCTGGGTTTTCTTGTACTCCAGATCCCCCAGTGCCCGAGTCAGGTTCAGCCCGCCATTTACTCTCCCATTAATGATGGTGCCTCCAGCCCTCTCGATGCGTGTACGTTCGATATTACATTCTGGTTTGTGGTCCTCGCTTAGTACCACTAACTTGCCTTTGCGGCATAGAGCCGACCGAGAGTCTCCTGAGTTTGCGACGTAGTAAAACTCGTTATCGAACACCAGAACATTTGCAGTACAACCTATTGAGAAAAAAAAATGAATATAACATATTAGTCGAAGGATATAAATTGATACCTGCATTGTTGCTGATGTCCGAGTCGTGAGAATTGGCACCTTCGCCAGTAAACTTTCTCCTGATCTCTGCAAGTTCTTTCTGAGAGTCAGAACTTTCCAACATCTCGTCCATCTTTCGGAAGGTTTGTTCGAGAGCTGGTTCTATGTTACCTTTTTTGAAATCTTCATTCTTGAGAAACTCTTGCACGAAATGTGCTTCAACGAACTTGGATACTTCGGTTCCTGTGATGATAAAATATCAGAAATTATATGGGGTTTGTTTTAATGCGGCAATGTTGATTTTATTTGAAAGAATTTACCTCCATGTCCATCGAAGACTCCGAAAATACAATATGATTTGTTGTTGTATTTCACATCGAGTTATGTGATGCAGGCGTCCTCCATATTCTTTCGCCAGCCTTGCATCTCGCAAGAGGTATATCGGACATTCTTCCCGGTGTTCGACTTGGTCTCTTTTTATGTCTTGGGTACTGTGAGATAGACTCCCATTTTTTTACGTAATTCTACTTTGATTATTTTATATTTTATTTATTTGTAATATTTTTTTATAGATCTACTAATTATTAAAACAGAAAAATGAAGATTGAGTTTTTATAATGGTGAAACTCAAAAATTTATACAATTGTATTAGTTTTTTGTCGCTTTATGTTAACTAAATTTGGTTTATTTATTAATATCAATATTTTTTAAAAACAGTGTAAAAATGATAATTCATATGGAATATTATGTCAACAGATATATCTTAATGATTTTTTATTAGAATAGTGATTTGGAAATAATTCATATTATTTTTTTTAAACTTTGAAATAAAATGATTAATAAACAGATAATTGGATTATATTTTTTCCTTTATTAAAAATAACAATTTTGATTTAAATATTCAAGACTTAATTGTTTGTTTTTTGGATTTTCAAGAAAGTAAACAATGATGCTTTAATTTTATAATTTTAACACTTAGATAGATTGGAAACATGCTTTGTTTTAAGAGTAATCCTTGACCTAGATAATTATTTGATGGAATTTATTCGAAATGTTTAGGAATAAAACGCCATATATCTCAAGTGGGGAAATGATCTGTTTTTTTAAGTGTTATTTGGAAACCAAGTGATGTTTCACTGTGAGTTGTAGTGCAAGCATAAATCGAGATAAATTATCGTAGGTTGTAATTATTAAATGACTCTACCCTATATAGTTTCAGAATTGATATTTTTTATAGCTCACATTTTGTAATAAAGTTTCTGTTAATTGGTTAACAAAAATAAATATAGATCTATAATTTTAAAATGTCCACAAATTATTAATTCGGTACTTTATAAAATTAATAAAAGATAATTAATTTTATTAACTATAAAAAATAATGCAGCCAAATTAATTATAATAGCCCTTAATAACTGTTAATAGCATTTGAGTTAAATGTTGAAGTCTACCAACACCGTTCAACGCCCTTCTCCCACCAAAAGAGTGAAGCTATTTTCATCCACTATTGTTGAAAAAGTACTTCCTTCATAGCCTTCTGATGCTATTGGCGAAATTCATCAAAACCTCAAAATTATGGCTCTTTTGCTTGTGAATCAGCCTTTCATAAAAGCGGATGATCATAACAACATCCAAAAAATCAAAGAGATGAAATAAGCTAAAGAGACGAAAGAGATGGAGCATAAAAATACGATAAAAATACTTAGCACTGCTTCAAAATAATTGAGCTCCACTCGTTTAACTTAGCAAACAAATATAGCAAAAGCTATTGATAAAGCAAAAACATAGCAACCCTCAGATGATCATTCCGAAAAAGAATGTGTAGCCGTGGATTGTTAGTTTGTTCAATCCAACAAAAATCATCTTCTCGCTCGAATTTGCATTGTTAACGAGGACGAAGAGGTACTATTAGATACATTCGTGAGACCTGTCGCCAAAGTTACTAACTACATCACATTTGTGTCAGGAGTCACCCCAGCCGACGTGAAAAATGCACCTTCTTGGTTGTAATTGAGGCCAAAGGCGGAAGCACTTATGTCGGGGAAGGTAATCGTCGGACACACAATCCACAGCGACTTGAAAGTAATGGAAATGGTTGGGTGGTCCGGATTCATAGGAATTGTGGATATTTCCAAATTCAGAAAATACCAGGACGAAGAAGGTCGGGTGATGGGACTGAAGAAATTAAGTGAAAGGATACTAAAGAAAAGAATCCAATAAGGGTGCCATTGCCCTGTCGAAGACGCGAGCACAACCATGCAACTGTTCAAAAAATACAGATATAGCATGCTGGAAGGGATAATGGAATCTAAAAGATAATTGTGAATAATCATTGTATAATCTATAACAAAATAGAATAGGAGTCTCTGCCACAACTGACTATATTTATATATTCATAAACATTTTAGTGCTTATCTATATTAGATAAAAATAATCATTATAAATAGCAATATGTGTCTTATTAATAAAATATAATTTAAATATAAAATATTTTTAATCAAATCCTGCTTTTGTAAAGCTTTGATAGTTATGACTATCCCAAAAGGATTCATGATAAAAGTCTTTAAGAATATTGAAAACCCTTTCAATTCACTTTTCTAAGGAGACAAATAACTTTCTGCATATAATTTGATTTTAGATTTTATAAGTTCACAGATAAGGATTTCCGATTATTTCTTTATCAACAAAATTTAAATAATAATTGAATGGCAAAAACACCCATATCAAATGATGCTCATCTTGTTAGCGATGCCGAGGGCGTCAGATTCAGCAGACAGCCGAATGTAAGCTTTCTTTTTTCCGTCAGGCCTGACCAAGGTGTTCACGCTGCGAATCTTGGCATTATAGATCTCCGAGAAGGATTTCTTGATCTGTTGCTTGTTGGCTCGGTTATGCACGATGAAAACCATGGTGTTCTCGTCTTCCATCTTCTTCATGCACTTCTCTGTCGTCAGGGGGTTGGACAGCACAGAGAATTTGTCGAACTTGGGCAATAAGTTGAAGGCTTTACGGTCACGGGCGTACTTAGGGTTCCTGGCGACTGAGAGGGTTTTGGGGCGGAAGAAACGGAGAGTCTGATGGACCTTGTGTTTGCGGACGGCGGCTCCCTTGGTTCCCTTGGCGACCTGCTTGGCTTTGGAAATCTGCTTGGTCTTGTTGTCGACGGGCTTGTTGGTGCTGGTCTTGGCGTTCATAATTAATTTGTTAAGATTATGGTTGGTATTAATTATTAATATTATAATTGTAGAAAAAATGTTGGTAATATTAGATATATATAATCAATCAATCAATTAATTAATTAATTACTTTAAAAAAATAAATAAAAATTTATATCCATTATTTTCAATATTATTTATTTGACAAAAATTAAATTTGATACAAAAAACATTTAAAATTCAATTAAATGGTTGCGACAATCGATTGTCTCCCGCCATCTGATTCATCATCAGTGGGTTCATAACCACCATGGGATTGTCTGTTGATGAGGGGCTTGTCATCATAGGAGACGGATGGAAAGGCTGTTGAGGTCCCATGCCCATATTTTGATTCATCATTCCCAAGTTGTTATTCGAAAACAACATTGGTGGAACTGGAGGTGACATCATCCCCATCATGGAATTGTTATGGGCTAGAGGCTGCATCATTTGCGGATCGACTTTTCCTTTGTAAATCTTTTCGCCCCAAGTCAATACCCACACTGTTTGTTTGAGTCCCTTGATGTAAATAAAATAGTTTTCAAAATCATCATATTACTTTTGGCCCATATCGAACCCGTCGCAATAATTGGTGAAGTGAAGCTCAATAAGTCTGAGCCCTGCCGTCGCAGATTCGATGATTTCGCATTTACGTTTGTTAAGGTAGTTATCTTGGATGTTGATGGTGAGAGTTCGCAGATTGGGGCAGCTGCGAATAATTCCATCAATATTGTGGTAGTCTTGTTCGTGGATGGAATAGATGTTCCTTACTTTCTTCTTGTAGCAATCACAACAGAATAGAAATAGGGGCCAAATGCAAATGAGTCCGAGGGTCTGTGTACAGGCGATACAGAGCAGATTTTATTTTTGCGTGAGACCACCAGTGATCGATAAAGTCATTGAAGAAATATTCTGGCGGTCGTACGGGCTGAGTAAGCTGAACTTAGAAATGAGATCTTTAACGTCCCCTCCAAAATTGATTTTGTTTTAGGAAAAAAAGTTGCCAGTCGGTAGTGGGAAAGTAATTTTCTTGAGGAAATTTATTTTAGTTCCTTTCGAATGATGATGATGGTGATGTCCGATACTGCTTTTACCTCTATGGATCCCTGATTTGGATCCTCCTCCAGTCTTTCTTCCACCTCCTCCTTTTTTCATTTCTATTAAGTTTTCTTATTAATAGTTAAATATTTTTTATTTTTATAATATATTTTGATCAAAGTGTAATTAAATGATCAAATGATATTAATATTTTTGAAAAAAAATGAAAAGTGATAAAAAAGGTGTGGATAAAAACTTATTAAGTTTATTTTATATCAACTTTAGCTTATAAAAATATCTCTCTCTCTTCTCTCTGAATCTTGTTTCTTACATTCTCTATAAATAAATAAAAATAAATACATATTATCTGTAGAGATGTTCACTTTTTAATAACAATAATTTATTGGCAAGTTTAATAATCATGTTAAATAATATGAAATATAATATGATTTGATTCATCTTCAATACAAAAAAATACAAAAAAAGAAAATATTGAAATATAATGTTACGCAAATGGTTATATACAGATCTCCATTTTTTTAATTAGTTTTTCAAACCAAAGCCAATAGTAATTGTTTTAATGTTAACGAAAATATAATATTCTTGTTTATACGAAGCAACTAAATTGTACATTGAAACATTATCTTCTACTTCAAAGAGAATTGCCTGTGATGCTTTTCGGGCTACTGATATTTGTTTGTTTCTCTGCATTAGTTTCCCCAAAGGTTCTCATGTTCAGTTAAGATTTCTAAACCTCTCATAGTGGCCTAAACACAACGAAATGGACATTTGAGCATTCGTCAGATATTAGAGTCTCACCAATAAACACCCTAGCAAGTAATTTCGCACTAAGTCTGTAGAAGTCCAATAATATCAGACAAATTGCTTCGTAATGGTTTGAAAGTGGAAGTCTTTATACATGCATCGAGTTCGACTACATTGCTTATTCGCACACCCTTAATTACTCGAACACAAAACAAAGATATATCGGAGAAGACTCCCTACCTCCCGGATATTTCGAGATAAGCAACTACAACATAATGGGAATGTCCAATATCACCTTCCACAATCCACACACAGAGTCGAATATTAAGATAGTCACAAATCCCTCTAATAAAAAACTAACTGTTTTTCTATCCGTAAATTCCACAGAAACTTCAATATGTATATATAATAATAATGACATCAGGAATGGCAACAAACTAAACATTGCTTACATTCCTAACCAAAGAAGTCTGAACTTCAGTATAGGTACCTCTTTTGCAAGCACCTGTTACATGGGGGTCTCTTTTGTTGATCGAGTCGAGTACTATGCCATCTAAAGTGGTCACGATGTGGAGAAACAATAAATAGTGAAAAGTTATGCAGACTACGTCGGGTTGACTGTGGGAATCGAATCATCAAGTGGCGAAGGTCTTATTGGAATCTTTGGCGCCTGGCCTTTGCAGGCTCTGAGCGAATATCCTGCCCCGATCGTTCCTGGCAAAACAAATCAACTACAACACCTAATTTTTGTCTTTCGAAATAACTTTTCAGGACCTAATTTGAGATTGTTGATTTCAAATCAAAATGTTAACCAAGACGACACCAATGGATTCGATTCATATATTGATAATATAACTATTTGGAGTTTGAATTCTCAATCATAAATGTCTTATACCTATCCATTAACCCATTCAAGCTATTCGTTTCTCACTTCAGGAGTAAATACAATAGATTACTCGCTTTCTACTCACTCTATCGCGATAAGTACCAAATATGGGGTATCTAAAATCAACAACGTCCAGGATTTGCTGTTCCTAAACGCTACTACCTTCATTCTTTCAAGTTATTCAGATATTGTCCAATTATCAAGCGGAAACTAAGTGATTGTTTTGCAAGACGGAGACGATGTGGTTTCCACAGGAGGAGGGTCTGATATCATTACCCTTGGCGCTGGAAGTGATATTGTGTTTGTGAGTTGCAGTCAGTCACTGCTTGTTCTGAATGATTTTAGTTCCTAAGATACTCTGGATCTTTCTTCCTTCTCCATTTACAATCTTTCGAGTCTCCTGATAACTAACACTTCAAATTCAAGCATCATTACCTTTGGAAATACTGTAATCATTATGCCTTTGGTCACCCCTAAACTCGCATCAAGTATCACATCATTTCCTTGCTGGATGTCCGCTATAACGGGTATAATCTATCAATCTTTATGTATATTTGAATGTCCTTGCGGTCTCTCTGGCCCAAATTGTGCATATACATCTTAGATAGATTCTAATCAGGTTGTATTAGCCAACACTTTGCCTATAAGTTGTGTGGCTTATCATATAGCTATGGCATAGTGGTCTTACTAGGAATTTTTCAAATATACGTCCCCTCACTTTGCGATCTATGCTGAGATATAAGTATCGGTTTTTAACGTATTGCCAAACGATACTCTCGCTTTGTATTTTGGCACGAACCGAGTAAACATTATACAGCTTGACAGCAGCAGTTCTACATAAACTTGCCGTTCTGGAATGAACGCAATAACTTTAATAATTAGTGCAAATGTCTCCCATACCGACCCTGCTTTGATACTCCTTCTCAATTCTTCTAATAATCAATCCAGCCTCGGTATTCTCATGATTAGAACATTATTATCGTTATGCAATAATTGCAGTTATTGCAAGGGTCCCCTTGTGTCTGATTGCATTACCTGCCCTGATAGCACTTACATACTCGATTCGAATGACAACTGCGTGTGTCCTTCAAACTCTTTTGAACTGTCATATACATGTAAGTACTGCTTTACACATTATTCGCATTGTGTCGCATGCAACTCCACGAGTTGTCTGTCTTGCTAAGGATCATACATCCTTAGCAGCGATCAACTATGCGTCAATTCCACAACTTGTGCCAACAATTGTGATGTGTGCTCATCACCGATTATATGCCTGAGATGTCATCAATTATTCTATTTGTCTGCGTAAAATGTTTGTCTGCCTTGCAATTAGAACTGCCTTGAATGCACCAGCACGATGTGTATAACCTGCCAGCCAGGATTTTTTATCTGGGTAGAGGACCAGAATATCTGTAAATACTATTGTGATCCGAGCTGTCAGGACTGTACAAGTCCAAGTCGGTTTGATTGTTTAATATGTCGCCCTCCTAGAATCCGCAATACTATGGTATTTGACATTTGTGAATGCCCAGCCAACACATTCTCAGACTCGAGCTATATGTGTCAGCCATGCGTATTCCCGTGTGTGGACTGTGAAGCTGTTGATACTTGCATTTCTTGTGCAGCTACTCTCACTTTTGACTCAACAAATAAAGTATGTGTTTGCGAAAAAGGTCAGTATTTAAATGGTTATGAGTGCAAAGACTGTGGAAACGGATGTTCAAACTGCGTCGGCAACTCCGCTTGCACTTCCTGCAGCAATTCATCATGGAACATCATTGGAGGAGCTTGTTCCAATACAACAAACACCTCGATATTGGTCACTAACTCAGCCACGTTCAGTGGGACCGTCGTCGACACAATCACTTCCAAGATGGTGATTGCGACCTATCTTGTAACTTCTTTCTCTAGCCTTCCGATCATAATTAAAGGCAACCCTATGGTACTCCTCCAACTATTCGACATAACACAATAAATCAGCTACATTCAGTATATCAATGTGAGCATTCCTGATGTCCTCGACAATTATTATCAGCAATTTGTATCTGTAAACCTTAACTTCTTGCCTAATGTCGTCACAGATAATACTATCATTATGAGTGTGCCTGGCGGGTTTGATGGAAATATGGATGCCCTTTTCTTCAGAAATATGTCCAACTACATAATAGCTCTCGCCACAGTGGTAATCTTGTATATCGTGATGATTATTTTCAGAAAAAATAATTGCTTAAAATCCACACTCGTCGGTTTTGTGTTGGGGAAACTGTTGGGTAGCCTTGAATGGGGAGGGTTCATTGTTCTCATCCTCGGATCTTATTGCGGACTGTGCTTAAACTGCTTCTTACAGCTGAGAAACTCTGCTGTCTTAACCGCCTTCTAACTCATCAATTATCTTAGTTCATATCTATTTTTGGTGATTTTGTGCGTCATTCCTTTCTTCATCTTCCAGATCATTGAAAAGTCCAACAAAATCAAGTCTCCAGCCAGACAGAAGGAGTACGATTCTCACTTTGGTACCCTCTACTAAAACTATGAAACTAACTCGCCTTACCAGAGATGCTTCATGATACTCCTGGTCTTAAGAAAGCTTGTTTACTCCTTTTTTCTCGTTTATCTGAACGAGTATGTGGCTGTCCAGCTAGCATTACTCTCCCTGAATGAGGCTGCTATGCTCGTGGCTGTCTTGCTTATCAAACCGTATAAGTCCACTCTGTTCTATATAAAAGACATTGCCTCTTTTGCCACATGTCTTTTTTTGTACAGCAGCTACGGTCTCTATCTAAACAATGCTTCTTCGGCTACTCAGACCGTAATGGGCTATCTTCACTCGATCGTCATATCGGCACTGATCGTGTTTCACCTCTTCTCTCTCGTGGTAGAAACCCTTTTGAGCTTGAAGGAAATATTCGTGGATTTAAAGGAGTTCCGAGTCAAACATAGTTCGCATGCCGAGCCTGAGGGTGAATCAGGGCATCATGACTAAGGCAATCCCTCATAAGCCAATATTCATCATGTTATCGAGATGAGGGGAAGCAGTTCAGTGATATTTCCTAACGAAGGTTACGGGATAGGTTTGTCTGATTCAATATCTATAATTAATGCCTGATATTTTTTAAAGAGGATTTATGTAATTTAATTATTATTAATAAAATATTTTTGTTTATGATTTTTTTGTTAATTTTTGTTTTAATGAATTTCATTATTTTACTGACAAAAATAGATTATTAATTAAAATAAAACCATTTATATCTAGTAAACAACATAACAAATAATTGAAATAAGGAATCAAAAGTTCCAAACGCAGAAAAAACCTCAGATATATTATATTTTTTTATTACCTTTTATAATTTATATTTTTTGAGGCAATCGACTATGAATAATATCCAAGGATGCATGCATATATATTTAAAAATATATTGTTCTTTTGACGTTTGTGATACGAACTTCCAAAGCCAATGGCTCGAAGTCCACCCTTTTCCGTTTTCACGGAATGCTGATCCTTTAGTAAGCAGGTCACGACAAATGTATTATATTATACACCCTTCGTCATCTTTTTCAGTGACAAATATAATAAAATTGTAGGTATCTATGTATATTTATTTTATTTATATCTGTTGATATATGTATATCTATATATTATATGTATAAGAAGATTAACTTTTATGCCATTATATTTAAAAAGCATTATGATTATTACACATTTTTTTTTTAGTCACCATCAATGTATAATAAATAGTTGAAAACATATATTATGATTGTGTTTATGAAAATAAATACTTTTTTTTATAATTTGACAGCGACTTCCTCGATAATCAACAAATAGATTGTATATGTATATTATAACATAATACAATTAATAAATATTTATTGTTCTATTAACCTGGCATATACGATGTCTCGAAACAACAAAAATGCATATCGTTCGCGAAGACTAGGTGCTCCTTCGAGTATCAATTAGACTGTTGCGATAATAATGGTATAAAATATATAATAATAAAAATAGTATTTGACTTTGGTTGTTTTATCAAACAACAAAATATAAAATAAACATTTTTATTCTTATTTTCATTATTGACAATAAAATGCACATATGTTTTTATTTATGTAATTAAACTCAGTTTATCATAAGCTCATGACGACTTTCTAGAGATAAATAGTTTTTAGTTAAAAAGTTATAAATAAACTTTTTTTAATTGGAAAAACAAATACCAAAAACAAAAAAACAACAACTTAACCTTTCCAAAAATCAAATCAAATAAAAATAACAAAATAATTAATAAAAGAAAAATATGTGATTGGCTCGCAAAAAGGTGTATTTCATTGAACCAATAGTGTTAAGGTTTTAGATGTTGATAAGCAATTATTTCTGAGTCCATTAAAGTTTAAAGAATGATATATGTACTTATGAATTATTTGAATATTTATGAATTAATATTTTTAAAGATGTCAACAAAAAAGAATAAATAAACATGTCTTTTTAATAATCAAGGCCCTTTAAATTTAGGAAATATCGGGCTGATAACCATTGATTATATTAAATAATACAGATTATTAAAAAAAAAAAAAAAAAGATAAAAGTAGCATATTATTATTAATACTTTTCCTGAGAAGATTGCAAAAATAATATATATAATAAGTAAGAAACAAAAAAGTAATAAGAAAAAAAATACATATAAAAATAATGAATCAATTTCTAGTAAAATAATCAAATACATTTATATATACAAAAAAATCAAACTATACAAATATCTAAAAAATTTCCAGTCCAAATTTTTTTTGAACAATTTCAAAATATCTCTCAGCAACTCAGAGTTATAAAATTAGAATGAACTCAATCCTCTTCCAACAAGGGTACCCAATGGAATTCAATCCAAGCTTCTATTACTTTCCTTCTGAAACGTTCATATTTCCAACTTCGCTGGGGCCTTGGCTCACTTTTCCCCTATTGACTGAACTTCAGAGTACTACTACCCATGAATCCTCTCCTTTCCTCGATTAGGCCTCAATGCCCGTACCGGAGCAGGAACTCGAGAATCTAAACTCCCTAAACCAAAGAACTCCTCCGGTTTCATCGGAAAACTGTCTCAAAAGGAAAAATCGGAAAAACAAAGAAAACCAAATTAAATCCACCGGTCTGGTTCTGAAGACAATGACTTTTGTGAGTAAAGAGAGCAAGTCTGGCTCCATGTGTTCGAAAATATTTTAATACTACCGAGAAGAAAGAGAAGAGGCATGGAACAAAACCAAGTATTATGCCTTTATCAAATCTCTAAAGTGTGGGCTCTCCCGTTATCAAAATGCCAAAACCTTACTAATTTTTCGGACCCCGAAGAGCAAGCTAATTGAAGACTACCCCATTCGCGAACAGGAATTTTATCTGCGAGTCGCTCGAATTTTGGTGAGACACTTCCTCACGGAAGTCCTCCACCTGAATACTTTATTTTCGACAACAATCAGGAAAAACTCCAAAACCGAACATTTAAGGAAGAGAAGAATTTTGATAAATAAGTTTAAAAATATCCTGAGTTTTAAATGAATCTCACATATAGGGACGAAAGGAAAGATCCCCAATTTGATTTTTTTCGCTTTGATATCTACGTATGTATTTGAAATATATGAGTAGAAGATATACATATTATTTTTAACAAGCAACCTGTATTATCACAGATATAGAGATATTAACAAAAAATACACAATCACCAATTCTTTTTATTTTTTGTTAAAAAAATACATCAATAATAATAATATAATACAAATTGCATTGTCGAACAAAAATCAGTAAAAAAAATAATAATAAATACAATCATAGAAAATAGGGGGAAAAAGAGCAAAAACAAAATTAATATTATATAATTGCTCTGTTTAAGTTATATTTTATCATTTTTTAAAAAATTGAGAAATACACTCTTTTTTCTATTTTTATTGTCTATTGTTTATTGTTTTATTAATTGTATGCCTATATTGATAGATATTCCATGCAAAAATAAACAAATTGGGGTTCTACACAAAATGTCAGTAAATCTATTTTTTGTTAATGAATTATATCGACATATTTTTATTATCTTTATATAATATATATATATATGTATTATATATTTTATATATTTAATAGATTTAATAGATTTTATTTCCAGTTCAGTTTGAGGTTGAAAAAATAATCGACTGGAAACTAAAGAATTAATATTTAATCGTCAAAACTACCTTAACTAAATTGATATTCCTCGGCATATGAGCCACATGCATTCATTGGATTCTAAAATTAGTTTTGAACTTTTTATTTTTTTTTATATAATTTTTAGTCTAATTTTAATGATTTGTTTATCTAATAAATGTATAACTATTATGATATTATAATATTTTATAAAATATAACAAAGAGAGAATTTGAATATTCAATAAAAATAAAAAAAAAAAAACATAAATTTACCAGAACCCCTGAAATGTTATTAAGATCTCTGATTTAATATTCAGCGGAGTCCTGACTGAACTAAGCTGATGATGGGTGGATTTCACTTTTAAACTAGTGGCTTTGAAGATTAAAAAACAAATGGTCTGTTTTCTGATGGTATAATATAAATATTAAATGGTGTTTAGCCTCTGATCAGTTGAACTCATTGAATTATACATTAATATTTAAAATTATTTAAAAAATACTATTTAAAGAAGGACTGTTAAGGAAAAAATTACTTTTTAGGTTATATTATGAGATAGGAAAAAATATTTAAAAAAAACAACATAAACATCACTATTATAATTCGAGCCACTAAAAGAATATACATGTGGATCTAAAAAAGAAATAGTCCATATAATTACCTCGTACCGCAAAATACTTCATAATGGTTGAAGATTTTGAAGGGCTCTTGATATGTTCTCAATAAGCGACATCTATTCGTCGAATCTCCTTGATAAGGCAAAATAATATTTAAATATTTTTCATTGGATGTTTACAACTTTCAACCTTCGCGCAAATGTTCAAACATATCGATTGATTCGCTGATTTCTTCTGTGTGCAGATAATCTGTTGTTCCAATGCTTTGTTTTATTTTTTTCATTTCCAATAGATGTAAAATTTTTTCATTTTTCACCTTGAACTTCTCTTTTTAGGTATATCCACTAAAACAATCTATTTTTTGTAAATATTCATTTATTTTTTTATATAAAATATAAACTGATCTTTTGTTGATAAAATATTCAAATATGAATAAAAAAAAGTATAAGTTCGACTTGATCATAGCAAAATTTAAATTTTATCGATCTCGAACAGCTTTTGTCAGAAATCTTAACTCTAGCTTTGTCGCATGATGATTGTCTTTAATACATTAAATTCGACCCTCAAATTTGTATAGATTTTTCTTAATATCTCCTTAAAATTATTATCGAAAAGACATACAGATATATCGATAGAGCTGTATAGATTATATAAAAGAAAATATTTAGAAAGATATAAACATTTCTATTAAAAAAATACTGTTTTATTGTTATATTATAGAAAGAGATGGATTTAATACAAATAAATATAATAAACCACATTAAACAACTAATTGTTATGTTTTCTATCATTCATATTTTTTTAATAATATTAACTATAATTGTATTTTAATGCAAGTATCTAAAAAGATATATACATGTATTTTTGTAAATTTTATCATTTTATTTAAGGAAAATTTAGAGATCAATAGAAAATAAAATAAAAATAAGGAAAATGGATGTTACGTGAGACCATAAATTATGAATCTACGAAACTCAAATATATTCTAGATTCTCCCACAAACACAAGGCTATTCAGAATAAGTAGTCCTCAAAAAATAACATACTGGGATGAAAAGATTTGTCATAAAACTCGATTAGCCTGTTAGTGACGATGTGTGGCTACGTTATCTCGGGTGGCTGTTATTCTTAAACATATTATTATTATTCGTATTTTTTATTTAAAAAAAATAGAGTCTATAGTTAAAAACGTGTGTTTTTAATAAATAAATAAATAAAAATATTATCTATTTTTTAAATGACATTAATTCTAAAAAAGGCATGTTCTATAAAGTGCCTATCAGGATATTTATAATATTTTTTTATATAGAAATACTCGAGTAAAAAACAAAACAAAAAACGAAGAACCTAAAGAAAATCAACAATCAAATATTTATAAAAAAAAACATATATTTGTTAAATATTTTTTCAAAACATTCCGAATCTAACATGCGAAGTTTCAACTCTCAAATGATCCCATGGCCAATCGTCTACCATCCACAGTTTCCTTGCTTTATGCCAACACAAGGTAAAATATATATCAAAGAAATTAATCCATAATTTTAAAAAAAATTCCTAATTGACATATTATTTTTTAAATAGATTATCCATCATTCCCTGACCCAATGATCTATCAGAATTTATATTATCCACCAAATCTGGATTACCAAAGAAGTGCTGTTCTTCAGATGCCCGAACCAAACCAGCTCCAAAGTTGCATTCAAAGTTCGAAGAGGCCAGTCCATTTGAAACAAGAAGAATAGGCCACGAAAAAGGAGAGAAGGCCAAAGGATCTCGGTGTGACCAAAAAGAAAATCAAGACCATCAACCAAGATCCCATGAGAAATACCATGACTAACTTCGGACAACAGCTGGTTACTTACATCGCTTGTTAAAAGAAGTCGGGAAATGCTTTCAATATTGTTTTTAGAAACTGCTGTAAAAAGGTTCGGGCTCAATATTACCGATTCGCGAGTTCTCTCAAGAAAACTCTTGATTATTATTTGAACATAAAAAAGATTTCTGTGTTGTGGGAGGATAAGCCAGGAGATGGCAATGCGGCTATTTACAGGAAAATGCTTCGCCAGTTGGTGAAATACTATCTCTAGAATGAAATGGTGAAACGAATTCTGACATCTCGTAAAATGAGTCTCGCTTCCAAAGGACACCACCTACAAGCTAGGAGACGTTTATTGAATCAACTCTATAAATGTGAATGATACTATATTTCGCAATATAAAGTCTTTTTATTATTGAACAATTTAAAAGAAATTTAAAAGTTTTAGTATTTTAGTATTCTTTTAAAAAAATATTTATATTTTTTTTTTTTTATTGTTATTGTTATTGTTATTGTTCTTCGATCTTCATTTTATTTAAAGTTATATTCATGCCTGGATTATTAATCATCACACATTTTTGTTATATCCTCTAACAAGATATTGTGTAAAAATATCGAACAAATTAACATAAAGCTTGTCGAGATGATCCAGATTTAAAAAGGATATTGCCATCAGAGACCTATTTTCCAATTATTTATTGGATGAGAAATATATCGTTGTAGATTTAACTAGATATATTCATACACAGATATATATATGCATATATGCCTATATGTTTATGCATAAATTAGCAGTGGAACCTCAACCAGATAAGTGGTTCATTCGGAGATTTTGTTCCTCCAAGACATTAGCACTTCCTATAAATACAAAAATCAAGAAAAATCAAATCCAAATATCCACATTTTTTGAAAAAAGTTAAATCTATATAAAATCTGTAGTATTTTTTAAAGAAACATATCTAGAAATAAATAGCTATAAAGATGATAGAAGTTTGTTTTAAAATACTATTTATTTAAAAAAACAAAGGCCTATGATAATTGACATAGAAATTCCAAATTAAAATTAAAAAGAAATTTTCAACTTCTAATTTGTTGTGAAATTATGTTTTTTTTTTTTTAGAAAAACTATATAATTCGGAATAATTTAATCTGGAAGCAGAGGATCTATGCTGTTTCCTAAAATATTGATTTCAAATGAGAAGCAATCAGAGAAAGGCTTTGGGAAACCTGAATTGTCTATTTCCAACATATTTTTAGGAAACTTTGATTCATCTCAATATGTTTTTTTAGATGTCTGTAATGATGTTTGAAACAATATTCTTTTTATAATATAAAATACAACTTACGTTTTTATAAAAATCATGTTATTATAACAGGCATATTAATATTTATTAAAAATGATAGATATATAAATTATACATATAAACAATAGAACGAGATTTTGATTATAATTATGATTATAATACGTATTCTAAAAAGTCAGCTACTAGATTTTACTTAAACTTGCAGAAGTTTTAGATGGAGTAATGATTGTTGAATAGATGGTATTACTTGGCACGTGGCAGTACTGTAGAAATTACGGACAACCTGTTTATATTTTTCCTCCAATGATAGATCAATATATATTTAGATGTCTATTGGAATACTAACTTTTATTGAAAAATTAATTGTATTTGAGTCTATATTTGTATTTAAAAAATTATAATACTGGTATGCCCATTAAATAAACTAATATATTTATATCTTATATATTTATATACTATTTTATATTGATAAGAAAAATATGAAAAATTTACAAAAAGTAATTTAAAATTCTATGATCTATATTCCAATAAGTCTAATTCTATACTTAAATATATTTTTTGGTTATATGTTGTTTAACAACGATCGTCTCGCCTCAGTCATCGATATCTCTTCTAGATAAGTTTTAGCTGAGGTACTTATGGAGTTTAGCAGATGGCGGCTTGAAAATACTGCTTATAATGTTGTAGCGTAATGGCAATCAAGTGAGTCATTGGGAGTTTCTCGTAATCAGATTCAAAAATACATTGACTCTCCCTTTATTTTCAGTGTTTGTGGGAGCCTGATATACATATCGGCTTCCCTAATAGTTATTTTTTTTTTTAAATATATAAATTATAAATAGATGTTGTGAGAATGTGGAATGGATAACCCAGTAATAAAATATCTATATTATTATATGATGTGTGATTTGAAATACTATTAAATAGATTTGACATGAAGGGTATTAAATCAAGGGAACATTTTTTAAGTCTTTAGTGTGATCAATAATAGTATACTTAATAAAATCTAACAATAGGTAAAATTGCTCTTCCGTACGTGAAGTAAATTATTGATAAAAAATGATTTGATTAAATTTATTTGTTCTTCATTACAACTAAACCGCCAGGAATAGTCTCGATCAGCATGGATATAGCATAACCTCGTTAATACAAGGGGTTGGGGTTGAAAGATTTGGGAATGGGGTTGGGGGTTAGGGTTGGGGTTGGGGTGAGGGTTGGGGTTGGGGTTGGGGTTGGGGTTGGGGTTGGGGTTAGGTTGGGGTTGGAGATCAATCACTGATGGGCATGCAGAAAGAAGGGAAGTAGAAAACAAGCAGCCGTCCTGACTGCTTTCATCTGAAACACATATGTGATATACGCAATGCAACTTACTAGTTGGCTGAACACTCTCGGCATACTTCAAACATTCCTTATTTACATCCGGGAGGTCGACTTCTATATCTGTATAGGACATTACACCTGCGTCTTCTTCCTGGGACCCTGGTTCTGTCTTGATGGAAACACGCTCTGGGTTAGTGAGATCCATAGCACTGTTGTGATAGGTCAAGTTATGTGATAGTTATTGTTCTCAGCTTAAAATAAAGTAGACCTGAAACACAAAATGCAATAATTAGTTAATTTTAAGTCGTTATAATGGAAGGATCGAATGAATGAAATTAAGCCCCTCGCGGACAAAGCGCCCCTGGGCTGATTTTTTCCACAAAAATGCGTAGAATTAATCAATTTATCGTTTATTATAAACTCAGCGATAAACGGCCACTTTTACCAATGAAACGACAGAAGGGCAACCGCTCAGTTAAGGACTTGACAGAAACAGTCGCAATGTTTGCGTTACAAATGTGACCTACAGAAACTATAGTGAAACCTTTCAGACCCAAATTAAACTTTTAGTGGTAGAAAATATTTACTTCTTGATAGTATTTGGTAGTTATTTTTATTCTTTTTTTTATTCAATACATTAGAAGTTATTGCTACTTTCATTTGAACAAACATTCGTTATCAGGGGGCGTGTTTCACATAAAATGACAACAAAATATTTGTAAGTTTTTAATAAAAACACCGTTGAATTTCTCATCCAAAAAAATTCGGTCATTATTAAACACAAAAATCACACCCCAAAATATAAACATCTCTACCGCTTGAAAGGGTAAATAAAATCCAATTAAAAAAAATAGCACACAAAGCTTATTATGCCAGTAATTAGAAAACGAAAACCACCGATTTTTATTCGCTTTATATAAAGAGGAAAACATCTGCAACCCACGTATTTATAAAAATACATACGGTACGAAAGGGTTAACCGACACAATTTCACTTAAATACAGTTATTCTCGTGGATTAAGCCACGCTGTGTTTTATATAATGCATTTTTAACACCGATCCCCATATGGAGACATATCGGGCCCCAAATGAAGAATCTTGCTTTATACGATCAATATTCCCATACCTACGATTTCAGTCACATTTGCACATTTAATTGCCAGAAGGGAAACAACACATTCACAAAATGTCAAAAAAATATACGCGAAATTCACAATACCGAACAGAAACACGCGTTCACAATCAGTAATAAACACAGTCCAGTCTGCCTTTAATATTCTTAACGGTGATGTAAAGGCATCTCGAAATAAACACGCAACATTTCCATAAAACCCATGTTATTATAGTTACGTATAAAAATTACACTATTATTAAAAGCGGGCTAAATTGTAGAAAAATCGTTACCAAAAGCAGGACACATCCATTTTATCGACCCGATTCCAAAGAAACTGGACCAAACAGAGAATCTTGTAAAACCGATAATAGTACAGTTGACGTTGGTATAGTTTAACGAGGGTCGAACCAATTGTCTCATATTACATGAACTACATAATACTTTTCCCTAAAATAAACAATATTGGTTTATGAATTTAATAGGACAGGATTAAAACGCGTCTTGACGTCTATTATTGACATTGAGTGTAAATGCAAGACAAAATGGTGAAATTTATTAAATAAAATCAGAATACCTCTTTCCCCCTAGGTCAAGATATGATGAACAGTTAGTCGGTTGCTTGGTTTAACGTGTGACAGCGGCCGTAAACCAACAATGAACAAACTCATGTACTCTCATCTGTCACGTGTTAACCTGGCTGGTGTTGGGTAGCTCAATATAATGTTATATCGCGAATGCCGTGAAAACTGTTCAACCAAGCGTTAAGCGATATACCCTTACAGTAAACAAGCTACAATTAAGGAGCTTATGTTTTACTTAGTCAATAAAGCTAGACCTACTTACGTACCAGGCAAAGAACGTCTGTCAATCACAATGTTTCTAAAAACTTGACTTTGCTATGACAAATTGATGGTTATTATAATTATCTCAAATCGTATAAATTTAACAAAATTATGGTGTAGTTTATTCGATATTGCTTCAGAAATATGGAGCAACAATCACTGAGTGAGGTTAGATTACAAAAGAGACGCCGAATATTGACGTATCCATAGACAAAGGAAAATCACAGAAGTAAGGGCCGGACAGTTTTTAAAAATCTGAAATCAGAAGAACGCTCAAATGTACTAATTGTTTGCACCCAGTAGAACCAAGGTTCTTACAATACTACAAGGTTAACTCATATAGGCATTTCTCGGAAGAAAAAACGAACTCTATGGCTGGTCGATTTTGAGGTTAAAATATCAAATGTCAAAACAAGTATGAGCTTTACCGTGCATAATTTTAGATGCTTTTCCATAATAAACCGGAAACTTTTTACAATTTTTCTGAAATTTGTTTCTTAATATGCCAATTTGTTCTACAGATGCTCTCTAGTTCCTGAGATTATCAAAGCTTTACACAGAGATAAGTTATAATTTGACTCCAACGCAGTTAAAACCGACCGTAAGTACCATCTACAATCGGCTGCAAATATCTATGATGTGTCACTTATGTTATGGAGCGTTAGATACTCGAAGTAGTATCAAAACAGTTTTTTAAGGCAGAATAAGTTTTCCTACCTAAAATGTAATGTTCTAAAACACAAATATTTAAAAATACTATCACATTCCATATATACTGACAGTCGGTATAAGACAGTGGTGAATCACGTGCGCAGTACACGATTCACACAAAATAAAGGAATTACAGCAGTACCCGTTTCAAAATAAATACGGTCAACGAACTCTTGAATACATTTTTAATTACAGATTTTAATCGGTATGAAAAAAGGGATCGTGTAAGCGTATTGTGCCTTAATTTACTAGAATAACTGACTTCCTGAAAGTGTACCGTTTAACCCTTTCCTACCGTAAGTGTATTTGAATATACATGGAATTCAGATATTTTCCCTCCCTATCTAGAGCGAATAAAAACGGTGCTTTTGGTTTTTGCTGGCATAACAGGCTTCGCGAGCTAAACGATATTTTTCTTTTGAAACGTGACTTTTGTGTTTCTCAACCGATTTTTTTCTAAACAACATTTAATGGTATATTTTTACTGTAGAATTTTATATATATATATATTTTT